>BSBM01001346.1:26000000-26037500 GCA_027924585.1 Larix kaempferi
CCTCATCACCATCTTCATCATCATCATCATCATCATCATCATCTCCATCTTTTTTTCATCATCATCATTGTGGTCGTCATCACCATCATCTTCATCGTCTTCATCATCATCCTCATCGTCATCATCATCATGATCATCATCTTCATCATCATCATCATCATCTTCATCATCATCATCATCATCACCATCTTCATCATCGTCATCATCTTCATCATGATCTTAATCATCATCATTATCATCATCAACATCATCAACATCGTTGTAATATCCCTCTTTCTACCCTTACCAGATTTATAAATGTATATTGTAAACTATGTACGAGGCCTTGGTGAGGAGCTCAAGGCCAAGGCCCCACCAATGGACCTTGCAAGTATCGTTATTTCTTTTCCTGAGTCGTAAGTTATAAATTGTAAACTTAACGACGACAACTAAATCCACTAGGAGGGAAAAATGATGAACATGGTAGCCACCAGAATCTAGTGAATAGACGGTGGGTATCATGTCAGTTCCATGGGCACTTAAAGAAGAGTAAAGTGATTCTTGGGTTTATCATAAAGGTTATACGTATCACCATCATAGATTGACGAGGGTGGTTACTTGCCACACCCTTATAGATAGGTTATGGGGCATATCTTTTAATGTGAAGATAACTATAATTAAATGATCCTAAGTGAGCTAAGAGATCATTCTATTATTATTATTATTCCCCAGCTTGACAAAAGGAGGAAGCATTAATATTCACCTAACTATTTAAAACAATTGACACGTACTAGCCTAAAGCTTAATAATTAGCTTATAAACATCCTAAAAAGCAAGCATAGGATGAGATTCAATGGCCAAAAGTATGGATGCTTAGTGTTACGCCTAAGCAGGTAGTGTTGTGGACACATTATTATTATTCATCTCTGAGATACCTACTTGATGATCTCATCAATAAGGATCATTATTGGAATTATTATATTCTAGGATATGCATTTTATAAAGGTTCACTTTTATTTAGGAGAAATAAAAGTAGAAAGAAATATAGTACTATTCTAATGGAAGTAGGGCCTTTGTACTATGTTATTGACTATTAGAGGCTACCATCAAAGGTTAGCTACTTCATGGGAAATATTCCTATGGAATAAGTATATTATGAGTAACTTAAACGCACACCCTTTCCTAAAGAAAGAGTGAATTTGGAACCTGTATATTTAAAAGACTAACTAGGAGTAAAAGTAGGTTTTACTCTTTTATATTATGCACTCATTGAAATAAATATTATCATATGAATATATATAATTATGTATATATATATATTCACACGTGTAGCAAGGAGTGGGAAAAGCGATAGAGAAACACCAGTCCTATTGAAGTTAGGAGATCGAGCCTACTTTCACGGGAGTTGGTCATTCTCTCTCAAGAGAAAGAAACATAACTATTACAAGAGGAAAATCCTGAACGGACACTTTTCAGTTACTTTCATCTTAGCTTATTAAACCGTGAACTCCAAGTGGCGGGAAGTTCTCCTAGACTGAGCGGAGTTGCCAAGTGGAGTTTAAGTCTTCAGTAGTATTTATATGCACCGAGTTTGACAGCCAGAGGGGGAGAGAAAAAAGGAGAAAGCTCTGCATTCTAGGGTTTTGGAATTTGTTTCCAAGCGTAGTTACTTTTACTCATTTCTTACGGCGGTGATGATATATGGGAGAGGACGATTGGGAAAGCTTGATCCCTAGCCATACTCTATCTATGAAATTTATGCTGGGCAACACTGTGTTGCACGACCTGCATTTCTTTTCTCATTTTTATGCATTTGTTGCTTTACTATGACGGCCATGGATAGATAAATAGTTGCAATATCTTTGTAGTGGTTTTATAATTTTCGCACTAGTGATGAATGCTAGAAACGTTGCTTATTGTTGCGTTGTAAGGAAGACTTATGGCCTAGCGTGAAAGCCTAGAATCGTAAATTTTCCTATGGGATGTGTTAAATGCTTGAAGAACTCTATTGCCTCGGAACTCTGTTTTATTCTGGTATTCATTATAACAGAGAAGATCTCTGCTAAAAATCTCTGTGTATTGTTAGAGTTACCTTTGTAACTATTTATAGAACTCTGACCCTCCATCGCAATGATGGCGTGAACCGTGCTGTATCGGTTTGTCCCTTGCTACTGGAAAAATGTATGTAGATACGTTATAGCAGCAGTGAACTCTGCTAAAGCTCTCTTCGTGTTATCAAGTTTTAGAGTTCTTTACTTAAATTGGTTATTTTCTGAGTAAGACGCCTGTACCATTATCTGGTGAATGGATTTGCTGATCTCAGTAAAGGGATATCGATGTGCTTAGTTTGAATCCGCGCTTTTCCATCTGATAGGAATAGTGTTAAGAGGGAGGCCAGGTGAGGCCATCCAGTTTCAACCACCTTTGTTAAAGGCATACATAAATCCCATTGTATGTAAAATGCATTTCATGGTATTAGGTAGATCTCTACAAATACGTTCTTCTCTGGCGAAAATACAAAAGAATCCTGTAGATATGAAAGCACAGAGATTCATAAGTCTTTGATCCCTGAATGTTATTTTTCATATGATATATGTTATTATATATATGATGTGGTGTAATACTATGAGGACGTAGAAGCTTGGGGAAGATGCTTGAAGAGCTCGACCGGAGTCATAGTCCATTATGTAGATTGGTACTCCTATGCATATATATATACATACTTTAGATATATTTTGTGGAAAAAAAAATGTATGCTTATAACCCTGGAGATATAGTTTTATGATTGCCCCTTTTGTTGGACAGAGTTTTACCTCTGCATTACCATGCTGAACATAGTTTATCTCTATGCTTAATGCTAGACTTAGTTCCTATGTATAGGATAATGCTTTGTCTTTGCATAGTTTCTACATTAATGATTTGGACAAAAGGTTAAACAAGATGTAGATTAATTTGTATGTCCACGGGGTTGGGAATATAGATTTATTATAAGAATGGAAGAAGTTTTATAAAGGAGAATATCCTTTGTTCTAAACATTGTTTGATGTAGATTTAAATGCTTTGAAGGAATCTTGTAAAGTTATTATTTGTACTAAAGAATAGGCTTTGGAAGAAGGAAAGTACTAGATAATGCAACATCAATGTTGCAGGTTGTAATCTCTCTCTCTTTTGATTATTTAATACCACACACCCTTTGTGGACGTAGCCCAAGAGTGGGTGAACCACTTTAAAAAATGTCTCTCTCATGTGTCTCTTTTGTGAGTATTATTCTTGATATGGTGATTTGCATCTATTTTATGTTTCAATGTTATTTATGAAGATCGCTTGTTTATTTGTTTTAGAGGATTCAATGTTATTTCTTTTGTTTTTCTCTTATGTGTATGGGGTATCGTTGACAAGTCATGTGTAACATTTATTATGTTTCTTAGCAATCAAATAATTGGGGTGTGCTCTTATAAGTGTAATTGCATGTCTTTGGTCCCTCGTGTATGTCTTGGTCTCTTGTGTACTTATGTTGGGATGATTACTTATATAGTACTTTGTGGACCACTTACTCATATGAATGTTGCATTTGTTCCCTTGGTTTTGTCACATATAAATTATCGGAAATCTATACGATGAGGTATGGTATACAATGTACAGTTCCTTGTTACTTATAATTGGAGAAAGTTTTTGTCAGACATAGAAAAGTTAAATTGGGATAAGTGATAGAGCTTTATATAGTGATGCTTATAGAACAAAATATTAAATAGTAAACCACATTCCGGAAAGTAGAATAAAAATATTCTTTTAGTTAAAATTTTGTAAATTTCAAAATTTTGAGTATGTTACAATCGTCATCATCGTCATCATAACCCACTTCCTCATCATCATCCTCATCCTCTTCCTCATCATCATCTTCATCATCATCATCTCCATCGTCTTCATCATTGTCATCATCTTCATCATCATCTTTATCATCGTCGTCGTCATTGTCATCCTCCTCCTCCTCCTCCTCCTCCTCATCATCTTCATCGTCTGCATTACCAACATCATCATCGTCATCATCATCATCTTCGTGACGACAACAACGATGATGACGATGATGATGACGATGATGATGAAGATGGTGATGTTGATGCTGATGATGATGATGAAGATGGTGATGCTGATGCTGATGCTGATGATGAAGATGATGATGATGATGATGATGATGATGAATATGATGTTGATGATGATGATGATGATGAAGATGTTGATGATGATGATGATGATGACGATGAGGAAGAGGGTGATGACAATGATGATGATGATGATGATGATGATGATGATGATGATGATAATGACGATGATGATTATTATGATGATGATGATGATGACGATGATGATGATGGTGAGAGAGGGGGTTAGTAATGGTTAGGGGGAGAGAGAGAGAGAGGAGAGGGTGTTAGTTGTAGGGAGTGAGAAAGAGAGATGGTAGGTGTGGTTAGAGGTAGGTGGAGGTGAAGGAAGAGAAATAGAGACTGAGAGAGGGGGTTAGTAAGGGCTAGGGAGAGGAGGGGAGAGAGATAGAGAGGAGGGGGTTTTGGGATAGGGGAAGTAGCAGAGAGATAGAAAGAGTAGGATGGTTAGGGATGGGGGAGAGGTTAGGGAGAGGGAGAGGGGTTTTAGAGAGAGAGAGAGAGAGTTATAGAAGTAGGTAATAGAGAGTTCGAGAGGGGCGGTTAGATAGGGGTAAGGGGCTAGGAGGGGGGTTAGAGAGGGGGAGAGAGAGAGAGAGAGAGAGAGAGAGAGAGAGGGGGGGGGGGTTAGTAATGGTTAAGGGAGAGAGAGAGAGAGAGAGAGAGAGAGAGAGAGAGGAGAGGGTGTTAGTTGTAGGGAGTGAGAAAGAGAGATGGGAAGTGTGGTTAGAGGTGTAGGGAAGAGAGAGAGACTGAGAGAGCTCGGGTTAGTAAGGGATAGGGAGAGGAGGGGAGAGAGATAGAGAGAAGGGGGTTTTGGGCTAGGGGGAGTAGCAGAGAGATACAAATAGTTGGATGGGGGAGATGTTATGGAGAGGGAGAGGGGGTTGAGAGAGAGAGAGAGAGAGTGGGAGAGAGAGGGTGCATAGAAGCACGGAAGAGAGAGTGAGAGAGGGGGGGTTAGTTAGGGGTAAGAGGCTAGGAGGGGGGTTAGTGAGGTGGAGATAGAGAGAGATATTGAGAGAGGGGTTTAGTAATGATTGGGGGGAGAGAGAGAGAGAGAGAGAGAGAGAGAGAGAGAGAGGTTGTTAGTTCTAGGGAGTGAGAAAGAGAGATGTGAGGTGTGGTTAGAGGTAGGTGGAGGTGTAGGGAAGAGAGAGAGACTGAGAGATCTTGGGTTAGTAAGGGTTAGGGATAGGAGGGGAGAGAGATAGAGAGGAAGTTTTTTAGGGATAGGGGGAGTAGGAGAGAGATAGAAAAAGTAGGATGGTTAGGGATGGGGGCGAGGTTATGGAGAGGGAGAGGGGGTTTAGAGAGAGAGAGAGAGAGGGTGTTAGTAATGGTTGGGGGGGGAGAGGAGAGAGAGAGAGAGGAGAGGGTGTTAGTTGTAGGGAGTAAGAAAGAGAGATGGGAGGTGTGTTTAGAGGTAGGTGCAGGTGTAGGAAAGAGAGAGAGACCGAGAGAGGGGGTTAGTAAGGGCTAGGGAGAGGAGGGGAAAGAGATGGAGAGGAGGGGGTTTAGGGATAGGGGGAGTAGGAGAGATATAGAAAGAGTAGGATGGTTAGCGATGGGGGAGATGTTAGGGAGAGGGAGAGGGGGTTAAGAGAGAGAGAGAGAGAGAGAGAGAGAGAGAGAGAGAGAGAGGTGTATAAGTAGGGACGTGAAAGTGAGAGAGGGGGTTTGTAAGGGTTATGAGGAGGAGGGGATAGAGAGAGGGGGTTTAGGGGTATGGGGATCATTAGGAGATACACTAAGAGAGGGGAGGTGGTTAGGTGTGGGTGGGGTGGGCTGGTTAAGGGGTTATAGAGAGATAGAGAAGGAGGAGGGTGTCACGGGGTTAGAATATAGAGAGGGGTGAGGGATAGGGGTTGGTGGAGGAGTACACAAGAGATAGAGAGAGAGGGGCTTAGTAAGGGTTAGGTGTAGGAGAGGAGAGAGTGAGCAAGGGTTAGGTGTAGAAGGGGAGAGAGTGAGAAAGGGTTACCAGTGATAGGATTATGAGAGAGATAAAGGGAGGGGGGTTTAAGAGTGGTGGGGATTAGGGAGAGGGAGAGGAGGGGTTAGGGAGTGGTCGGTATATAAATTTATTCAACACTTAAAAGCATAAATTTGTGAAGTTAATAACGTGTGCGCGTTATGTATATACAAAATGCTCGTGCGTTTTGAATGTACATAACGCGCATATGTTTTGTATGTTCATAACGCGTGTGCGTTTTGTATGTACATAACGCGCACACATTTTGAATGTACATAACACACGTGCGTTTTGCGTGTACATAACACGCATGCGTTTTGCATATACAAAACGCACACCAATCAAAATATTTGAATTTAAACATAACGTGTGCGTGTTCCTAAGCGCCTAATCACCCACTCCTCCCACGCCTGCGTGTTAGCCACTATCCTATGTGGTTGGTTCAGACTTACCAAACCTGTGCTAGGAAATTTTTAGACCATAGCTAATTTGACATTTTCAACATTTTTCTGAGTATGTCTGTTTTTCACCGCTCTCTATAGCATAACATACCTGACCATTATTGACGAAATTTTAGGCATAGATAGAATTTTTTATGCAGATTCCAAATATGTAATTTTTTTAAAAAAATATTGAGATTTTCTATTTATTTCCTAATTTTCTTGTGTCATCACTCCATTGGTCAAAAAACATACTGTTAGTGTTTATTCCGTAACCTTTTCATTTCACAACCATTTTTAAAAAAACTTGTATGTTGCACTAGAGGACACTGACCTCTACATGCTGTAAAAAATTCAATTCAAAATAACTACATTAAGACCTTCAAAGGCTGCACCCACATTTGACGTGCCGTTCTCGAGGTTTGATCACTTACATAATTCAAAAAAATTAAAAATTAAACATTTAATTTTGGAAAAATAGCGTTGCACTAGTGCTACAGATTCTATACATGTCTACCGATTTTTGTATCCCAAAACCGTCATTTAGGCATTGAAAGGATGCACCGACAAAAACATATACCTTATCATTTGCCAAAAAATAAAAAGTGACTGTTAAAAAACATGAAATTTGACATAGTTATATAAATTTTCAATACTTAAAACTTATATATTCGGAAACGTGACTCAATTTCCTATGTTTCATCTTTTTTACTCGACGCAAGATATCTTGTGTAAGAATGCCAAAAAAATCAAGTAAGTTGAGGGATGCTTGATTTTTCAGTTTTCTATTGCATCTAATGTGCCAAAAGTGACCCTCATTAGCTTGCACATGCCCTTGAAGTATGATCATTCTAACATTATGCTAAATTTGATGAAAATATCTCCGCTTGCAAGTTTGATTTGACATTTGTGCCATATGTGTCCTACAAGCCCTATTGGGTGCTTGTACCATTTACTAGGCATAATAATTAACTTTCATATTCTAGAACACAAGTATGCTTATTTCTTCTATGTATATGCATGGAAATGAATCACTAATCTTGTTTGATTGATCCTATAGTTTATACTTCTATAATTTACCCCAATTGCAAAAAAGAAAATATAATCATGGAAATGAACACATAAAATTCAAGGTTATATGAACACATAAAATTCAAGGTTATATGGTCGTTTCCTTAACCAACTAATATTTTTAACTTCTTTGAAGACCTATTGCACAAATCTAGTGCTTCTTTAAGGGCCTATTGCACAAATCTAATGGATCCACTAGATCGTCACACAAGAAAACACCATTGTATTCATTGGTGTTTGTCCCTAAAGTTTCATCAAACAAAATTGAAAACCCAAAAAAAACCAATCTTGAAGTCATATGGAAACCAAAATTCCTTTATGTAAGTCTTAACTAAACTTGGATTCTCCATACTTCGGAGCTTCTTTTTGCAAATCAACTTTATCAAAAAAACATACTAAGGGACATTGCCACCTCGATCTTGTTATCAATAATCGTTCACGTAAAACAAAGTAAAACGAAATGATTGTTCATGATAATACTTGCCATCTTCATTATTCGTTAATGTGATTTTATTAATTCACTTTAACTAAGAAAAAATGAAAATATATTTATTATAATCCATGTAACATATATAGATATATATTTATTAAGTTGTAATTTATTAATTGGGATGTAATTCTACTATTTAATTAATTTAATTTTTAATCCTAAAACATTTATATATATTTAAGAGAAATTTTATATTTAAAATAATTTCTTTTATTTTGAAACATGATTAAATTATGTAGAGTTTACAATAAGATTGAGATAAAATTGGAATTTATAAAATAACATATAAAATTTTAAAATGATTCACAAACCATTCCAACAATTCATTTTAAAATAGTTCACAAACCATTCCAAAAAACTATTTACAAATCATTCTAACAATTTATTTTTGTTTTACCATTATAAATTATATAGAAATGTAAAATTAATCTATCCAACAATTCTTTTTTCACATAACTAACACCATAAAATTAACAAACATGTAAATAAATAACTTAAAATGATGACAAACATGTTTATATTTTTTATTTCAATCCATACACTCAATCTACCTAAATCTACCTATGTATCACAACTTCCACACTCCTAAGAATAAAAATAAATATGATGAAGATTTAATAACTTGCTCCTAATCAACCACCCAAAAAACATCAAAAATCAACATTGAGAATTAGTATTCAACCTAATTGAACCAACTTTCAATCTTTTTTTTTATAGGAAAATGAACACTATTTTGTGTTTATAAAAGAGTTACATACAATCTTAATTATTTTCTAAATTTTAATTTCACAACTTTAATAATCTACTAAAATTAATATTGACTAAAGGTTAGTTATCTTTGGAAGATAGAGTTTTTTGGGGGTCAAAAATACAAAACATTTGTCTTTAAAAAAGGAATTGGTTAATAGTTTTATTATTTGGATTTTTTAATCATTTTTGTTATAATCTAAGGAAATCTTTTATTGAATTTGTGGTTTTTCATTGTGTAAATTACATTTTTATTACAAAAATGAATTCAATACCGTCAAAAACCCCTTATACCTAAATTATGCAATTCCAACAATATATATATATATATATATATATATATATATATATAATTTCAACAATTTCAACAAAATTATAACTATACAAAACCTAAAACACCTCTCAAAAACTGTTTTATTTGATTTTTCATTCCACAATAAGAAACTAAAAGAAATTGAAAATAAAACTAAAAGAAATTGAAAATTCTTATTTGTATATCAATCACGGTAAACACTTGTCCATACATAATTCATCAGTCACGCTAAAGACTTGTCCATACATGGGGTCGCATTGGCTATGGCCTAGTTGCTTTCGCAAAACCATGGTTGAAAGTATTACACTTCAGGTTGGATTTGCATTCAATAAAGAGTAAGCCCTCCAATGGTAATAAAATTGAATCACACTTCCTTTTGCAAACCAAATCCATTTCTATGAAATTTAAACAAGAAAATGATTTAAGATGAGATCATTCCAAATAAAACGAAATCCAAAACCTACCGATTTCGATTTTCTATTGCTAAATTAGCAATTAAATCCCTTGCAACATCCAAAGCAAGATTTTGTTTCTACTTACAAATGATTCAAGTATTGAAGAAATCAAATGTAGGGCTTTAGGCCAAACAGTAAAAGAGTGATTAATTACTTGGTTCTGAAGAACAAGTCAATCTGCAGATTTTCTATGACGAGTAACTCGGCTTTAATGAACAACTCAATTTGTGGATTCTCTATCACCGCCGAATGCTTATGTTACCAACCCAAACCACTACAATCGGTATAGGATGCGGGATGAAATAGAAAAGGGTAGAATGGTTATACCAAAGATAGGAATTTCTTCGAATGGAATTTCAACAATGGCAACAGGAATACAATGAAAATGGAAATTATGCATAACATTTAGAAACTAAACGGATAACATTATTACTCCTTTAATGAAATGGTTGGTAAATACATATGCCAATAACAAGGTAAGATCTAGAGGCCCGCTAAATTATCAGCTATACCGGACTCACCAAATTTTGGGACAAAATATAATTTAGAATGAAAACAAGTCCTAATACACTGCCAATGACTTGAATCAGATTGGACTCGTCAAACCCCGATATTCCATGACAAATCCAATTATGAAGACAACAAGAGTGTAAATACATCATATTCTATATGATTGTAAATAACTCCCGTACTCAGATTTTAATCATCTTAAAGTTAATAAACAAATAACAAACACTCAAAATATGTCCCTTCGATATCACTGTGTTATATAATTACAATAAAAACAATAACCTGCAAAATAATTCTAAAAATTACATCTTAGGACAACAAACCATTACATGTAAACCATTACATCTTAGGCAGACATATAAGAGGAGCATATAACCTAAACACTAGAGGAGCATATAACCTAAACACCTGGAAACTCCTGCATAATACATAACCTTGAAACTCCAGCAGATAACCTAAACACCTTGCTACATAATACATCCACCCTGTATTTAATTTGGAATCCAAGAGGCCTCCAATACATTTAATTCGGAAAATATCTAATACGAGAAAAGACTCTTCAAAACAAATTTAGAGACTTGAATAGTGAGTGACCTATGAAAACACATGTATCGAATTGAATAGTGGCCTACCAGTGGTATAAGCATGTCAAAGGCACGATCAGAGTTCTATCACTTTGATCTTGATTCCACGTTCTTTCAATTTTTGCCAATAGAAGCCGCCATTCCGGATGCCCTCTTCCCAAAGTTGACAGCCTACGACTTCCACTTCTTCAAGACTAGCCAGCCGGTTGGAGTTTTTTACTCTCAGCGGGTTGGACATTCTGAATCTGACCTTGCTTGATCGTCGTCGAAAGCGTAATGATCCTCGTTCATTGATATCTTTCAGGCGGTTGCAGTTTTTCACTCTCAAATACTTCAACATGGGCATTGCTCCCTCTTCTAAAGCTGGAAACTTTTCAAACTTGTCAAAATCTTCTATTATGAGCTTTTCCAGTTTGGAAAAAGAAACCGGTTTTCCAAACTCCTCTGGAAACTCAATGCACCTTTTGTTGCGTGAGAAGATTAACTTTACGAGATTAGGAATCCTCTCTATTCCTCTATAATCTGCGCTAGCGCTGTTATCGCCGTCTAATTTCAGCTCCATGAGGTTTTGAAGCTCAAAGATACATTTGGGAAGGAAACAATTACGAAGATGGAGGATTTCAAGCCCTTGCATGACGTCCATGTCGTTTGGAAGATGTAGAAGGGAGGAGTTGTCATGACCATCAGCCACCAAGAAGAGGGTCCTCATCTTTCTCATGCCACCAAAAGTTCCCTCCGCCAGATTTTTAATACCTTGGGATTCTGATTCCCATTCTAATTCCAATGGAGTATCAGATATGGTAAATGTTATTGATAGGTTTTCTAAAAGAGTCAAGCATTTGAGATCCGTCCATTGCAAGCTGCCTGTGTTTGCTTCTTTTAGTTCACTATCGGTTTTCAATATAACGCCTTTCAACGTCCGCAAAGAGACGAGCTTCGATATGGCTGGAGGAACTAGCTCCAGATTTCTGCAGTCCTCTAGATTCAGATGCACCATTAATTTATGCTTACCTACGGCCGAATGCAGTCTCTGTAGATTATTGCATCGACTCACATCGAGAAACTGGAGGTTTATGAGACCACTCAAGGATCCTGGAAACTTCTTGATCTTTGTCCCCGACAAATTCAGCAACTTCAAATGATGTAATTTTTCAATAGACTTGGGCAATGACTCGATGGGACTCTGACTAATATCTAACACGGTTAGATGTCTCACCTTATTTATAAAGGTTGTAGAGATTGATTTAAGTTGGATATTATTCCACAGCAATAGAGAGCGGAGCTTTGGAGACTCGATGTTCCCCTTGACTGTGGATATATTGGTTTTGATCATGGAAATTCTACGTGCGCCCCTGCATTCATCCACTGGAAACTCTTGTAATTCTTTGCCAGCCTTGAAAAAACATTTAGTGGCCTTAGATTCATAACGAGCCAACTCGTGCAATAAATCATGCATTTTACAATACATT
Source organism: Larix kaempferi (assembly GCA_027924585.1). NCBI lineage: Eukaryota > Viridiplantae > Streptophyta > Pinopsida > Pinales > Pinaceae > Larix > Larix kaempferi. The sequence goes on from BSBM01001346.1 coordinate 26,012,194, forward strand.
TCACGCCCATCACCACCGACCTGTGAAACTTCAATGACACATCGTTCAATAAGAACTTTTAGGTAAGAGCGTGCAACATCGTATCTATCTCCTCCTCCTTCTTGATGACCAGAAACGAATCCTTCAGCAATCCAGGCATGCACTAAATATTCGCAATTTATCTGTGTGTTTCGAGGAAAAGCAGAGCAGTAAAGAAAACATGGCTTTAGATGATCCGGTAAAGCCTGGTAGCTAACCCTTAAAGTCGTCAGAACCTGATCGTACATATCTGCTTCGACATTGACACGGTGCAAGCCCGGCATAACCCGGTCGTTCATATGTGCTTCGACTTCCAGACGGTCCAAAGTCGATTTCCATTCATTACCAATCCTTTTTACATTTGCCATATAGGCTCCTATTGTTTTGACAGCCAATGGGAGTCGATAACATTTTTTAACAATTTGTTCGGCCAGCTCCTTCAGGTCATCTGGAGGTTTACACTCTTCACAGTCCGCGAAAGCGTACATGCAAAACAATTCCAAACTGTCATCTTCGCTTAAATAAGCCATCGGGAGGGTACGAGTTGCCCGCATTGTGTCCGCAACTCTGTGATCACGCGTTGTGACCAGAAACTTATTGTTGTCCCTGGGCAGATCAATCTTGTCTAAAGCATTTCTGTCCCAGACGTCATCAAGGACAAACAGAACACGTTTACCTCTTAGATGTATATGAATCCTGTCTCTCAACGCCTCGGGGCTCAAGTCCGCCAGCCTCATCTGATCGTCCGGAAGTTTTATCTGCGTCCCCATTTCAACAAGCAGCTGGTCAACGACGAATTTCTGAGACACTGCCAGCCAAACAAGATGGTCAAAACGTTCTTGCACCCTTTGGCTGTTGAACACATTTTGGAGCAAAAGAGTTTTGCCCATGCCTCCGATGCCCACAATGGCAATGACTGAAAATCCATCTTGCAATATCCAGTTTGTAATCTTTTTAATGCCGTTTGTCATCCCCACTTGAATAGATTGTTTAACAAGAGCACTTGATTTTTTCCTCCTGTCCTCTGAATATGCATTGAATGCGTCGGCTCTGGGATTGATGACATCGAAGGTTGCAACATAGTGGAGATATTTGGCACTCTCTAGTATCTTGGTCAATCTATCCTTTAACATCTTAATCTTAGAGGCCATCCGATGCCGATGCCGAGAAACAGGGTTCCTGAATTTGTGACCTTCGCAATCCTCCATTATATCCACAGCATCTTCTAGAAATTCCTGAAGCTTGAGCAGCCAATTGGTAAGTGATTTTGAATCGGAGTGCTTTCTCTTTTCTCTAGCATCGTCCAAAATGCTTTTAATGTTCTTAAGCTCATCACACATCAATTGAAAATCACGTCTGAAACCGGTAACCAGAGATAGCTCTTGGACTAGCTTTTGAGCCAAAATGGAAATCAGCTTATCTGTAAGCGGCCTAACAAAAGCTTCTGCCATGCTTTGTCTCCTTTGCTGCTCCCAACCTTTCCTACTTTTTTCCCATCTCATATTCGTGGACTCTCAAGTATATATAATTGAGCCAATATGGAAGACTTAAATATATATAAAATCATGATGTCAGGGAATCAAAGTCTTTACATACGCCAACTACGTAGATCCTAGCCTTCTCTACGGCGGTAGAACAATTGGTTCGATGTAAGTTAATTAATTTTGAAGTAAAGTTATTTAGTTTTAAATTTAGTAAGGAATTCACTAAACATGTTAGGAACGCTTAAGACTCGCCGACTTAAAAGTTTATTTATATAATATTATAACGAAAACAAAGTAGGGTTGACAGTTTCAGGTAATTAATAAAGCTCGCAAACTCGAATCCACTAATGATCGTTCCTGAGATGCCATGGAATCTTCTGCTCAATTTTCGGTTCTAAACTAATCCTTTAAATTAATCATTTAAAAATAGTTCACATATTTTCAAATCATTGAAATATTTAATTGAGGGAAAATAAACGAGTTGTAACTTTCCAAGAAAGTTAATGCACGGGTTGTAACTTTCCACGAAAGTTAATGCATTATATCATATTGCACGAGTTGTAACTTTACACAAATATTAGGTATTAGAAATGGTTGCATTTCGTGAAAGAAGGAAACAAGAAGTTACATCCTTTTCAATGTTTTTGAAAGGTTGAACTAAATGGCTCCATCCTCTTGTAAAATATTGCATTTTCTTAGTGACTTTTATGACCTATTTTTGGTGATGTAAGCAAGAGAAAATTTGAGTTTAAATTATTTTTACATGGGTGAGTTGTGATTAGATAAGATATTCAGATCAAAGTTTAATTCTATAATTTATAGCATTATAGCTTTATGCCTACTGTGAAATCCACACATACTAATTTTAATTTAGATGAATTAATTTATATCAACAATGATCCAATCAAGAAGGTCTGTGATAGTGTCCTCTTTGGAAGTCTATGTCAACACCAACGAAGTCTATGAGTGACGGAACTCTTGCGCTTATTATATACGGCAGCCATGTGATCGTTGAAGATGCTCGTCCCTGTCTTTATTTTCTTTGATATCCAAATCCAAATCCAGGATTGGATTGATATGTGGTACTCAAATATGTATAAATAATTTTTCAGGATGAGCTGCACATGCTCATCCCCGGACCCTATGGTTATTAAATTTTCTAATTCTTTCATGAAATTGCAGTCTTAGATCGCAAGTGGCACATCAGATTGGCGTGATATTTGGAGAATAGTTGTCCATGGCATGAGTACCGTGTTTTAGAATAATTTTGGAATATTATCTGTGGAAAATTTGTGGAATTTTCTCAGTTCAACACGGACAGTATGCGACAGTCATTCTAAAATATGGAAAGTTTGCGAAAATCATGCTGAACACGGAGAAAATTCCAAAAACTTTCCGTGTTTGCGAAAATCATGCTGAACACGGAGAAAATTCATAAAAGCTATTTTTCTTTTCAAAAGAGACAACCCAACAACTCTAACAACTCTTTTTGAAAAACGCAGGAGAATATTTTATCTTAAATATTGCCTAACATTTTACTGCCCAAAATACTATTAATTTACTATTTCCAACACGCTCTTGTTTAATAATTTAGATTCAGGATCATGACGGATCACGAATTTTATATATAGTGTTGTTCAAAGTCAATGCCACATGCGTAAAGATCTCGATTCCATAACATGACTTTGATATACACTTGAATTCATGTGAACTACCACCGAACAATATTACTTTATAAACATTTTTAAAGAAAAAAAAAGTAGGGTGGACAGTTTCAGGTCATTAATAAAGGGTTGAACGCGTAAGGCTCGCAAACTCGAATCCACTAATGGTCGTTCTTGAAATGCCATGGAATCTTCTGCTCAAATCTCGATTCTAAACTAATCCTTTAAATTAATCATTTAAAAATAGTTCACACATATTTTCAGATTATTAAAATATTTAATTGAGGGAAAATAAACAAGTTGTAACTTTCCACGAAATTTAATGCATCATATTATATTTGGTAGATGTGGTTTAGGCATTTAAAATGCGAAGAGCCTACGACTTGAAACTCCCCCATTGAAGGAACGAAAGTTCTCCGTGGCCCTGCCATGCATTTCGTAAAAGAAGGAAACAAGAAGTTACATCCTCCTCTAAGTTGCTAGATCCTTTTCAATGTTTTTGAAATGTTGAACTAAATGGCAACATCCTCTTCTAAGTTGCTAGATCCTGGCAACGCTAATGCTTCCTTGCACCTAATGGTTGGCAACGCTAATGTTTCCTTGCACTTAATGCATATTGCTCAATGTACACCTAATGCTGGTTGTTCAATGTACATGTGTCGTTCATATTTTGATGTTGGTCATAACATCTAGCAATTCTAATTGTACACACTTCACACTCTCCCTTCCATCTAGCAAGCACGATGTAAGGCCGTGATCTATAACTATATCTTCATACCAAATAGTAAAAATAGGGGTTTAGTGATATGTACCTTATTTTATTATTAGTTAAATTGTTTTTCACTATGTTTAGACCACAACATAATGCAAAGCATTTTTAACAAAACAATTTTACAAATAAGCACATAGGCGGCCCTCGTGTAAAACTTTATTTTGATATTACATGTAGTGACTTTTTTTTAGGGGTTTACATGTAGTGACTTTATAGTCGTGTACAGAGGGGTTTATTGATATGTACCTTATTTTTTTAGTTAATTCTCTTTTATTATGTCAAAAACACAACATAATGCAAATCATTTTCAATAAAATAAGTATACAATTAAGTATATAGGCCTAAGGCCTTTCATGAAAACCTTGTTTTGATATTATATGGAAGAGTCATACTTAACTCATAAAATGTATTTTTCTTTTCAATATAAAGGCTAGCTCTATAAACAATCCAACAACTCTTTTTGAAAAACACAAGAGAATATTTTGTTTTAAGTATTGTCAAACATTTTATTGCCCAAAATACCATTAACTCACCATTTCCAACACAATCTTGTTTATACAAATAAGAATGTCAATAGTACTCAAACTTGAGTTTAAGCTCAAACAACAATTAATAGAAAAGAGAGCTCAGATAGAGCTACAACCACACCCATGTAGTGGCTTATTAAATGAATGTTAATTTGGTCTTTGATTTCCCCAAATATAACCATAAGCACCAATTGACTCAATAAGCAATTGATTTCTCATCATCATTGGAATCCAATTGGAAAAAATAATAGTTTCCCCCCTTCAATGCAAGGCTAACAAGGATGCTCGACATGATAAAATATGAAGTTTATGTAAAATGATATAATCCAACCAAGTCAAGGGGAGAGAAAGACCATAATGGAGATATCAACAATAAAATCGTTTTATTGCCCAACACTACCAATGATCAACAACCATTTGTGTTTATGGATCAAAATTTTCCTAGGTAATGCATTTATCCATAATATCATTCATTTAGCAATCAAGATATGGGAATACAAAGACAAAAACGAAGAAACATTTTTCTCTTAATTTCATTTGCATACTAACATGAAATTCAAATGAAGGAAGAAAAAATTTGGGTATCAAATAATCTACACATCAAGACATTAATCCCATAATAGCATAGATGACACATTTTAAAGGAAATGAATAATCATTTAATGGGTTGCAAATCATCTTTAATTAAATCATTGGAGAGACATTTTGTTTAATACTTTGAGGGAAACCTCAAACAAAGGTAAATGGAAGAGACATTTCTTCAAACACTTTTAGGGAAACTTAAATCAAAGGAAAATGGCTCCATTTAAGTGTGTACTTCACAAGAAGTTTTTCACACAATCATTGAAGTATCAATTGTCAACAAAGATGATAGAATAATTTAGAGTTTAAACAAATCAACAAAGTTTAAATAATTTGAAATGTATGGGTTGGCCAATGCTACAACCATATCAAGCATAGTGATTTGAATAATTGAAATGTATGGGCTATCTAGTGATACAACCATATCAAGAAAATATAATTTGGAAATTAAACCCATATGAGATGTCTGGTACATGCAATAATGAAACAAGCAACTATCAACATAATCTACTCAAGTAATCATGCTCATGGCAAGGCCAATGCTAATTAATTAAGCACATGTTTATTCTTTCCAATTCCCATTAAAATCAAGATACTCACAAGCCACAATGGAAATAGCACAACCACAATGTTGATTAACTGAAATTGAGTTTCTTACACTACTGACAACTCAATATTTTTGTTATTTTTAAAGCTACATGAGTTCTTTCACTTTGAACCACTAATTGAGGCCGAGTAATGCAATTTTGCGCATCTATAAATCCATTCCATAAAAAATCATTAAATTATTATAAGGTTTAGTTCATTTGTAGCACCCATTTATGAATCATAATGTGACAAGGAAACATTTCTCTTAATTCTTTTGTCAAACAATTGTCATGCAAGAAATGCAAATTTTGTATTAATACATATTTTGCACATGAATTCATCAAAACTCAACATACATCATCCACATGAAATTTTCATTTGGAATATCATGATAATAATTTCATTTACTCAGTATTCCACATTAATAAATTCACAAATAAAAAAATAAGAAAGAGTACACTTTATTTTCAAAGATGAAGCTCCAAGGAAACTGACTGTGGGGGTTTGATTTCCTCCCACCATAGGCTATTCCACTGTAGAATGTCACCTCCATGATGGGATATGAGACCACCATGGAAATAAGATTGGTAAGGTTTCTAAAACCCCTCTTCTTTCCACTAAAGTCTTCCATATTACCAACTAAGCAAGTCTCCATTGGTTCTTTGTTCAAACTTTTAGCTAGCAACCTTTATGGATTTGAAATGTTATCTTGTTGCTCTCCAATGGTCTCTAATATCACATAGAAACCTTGCTTTCATATTATCATCATTCATATGAAATTTGGGTTGAGTTTTCATCCTTCAAACCCTTCTTTTCTCTCCAAGAACTCTCTTTTTTCCATGCTTCCCTCTCCCCATTCGAATTTCCATCCATGAATGAGATAAAATGAGTGTGAGGGAGGATGATTTGCTCCAACCCATTCTTATTTCCCTAATGGTAAGAGGTAGTTATTACAAAATAGGAGCTGGCACTTTTGGCATATGATTATTAAGTTCTCATGTTTAGATTATCCCTTTCATTTAACTAGGGTCTCAATTCATGTTTGGTATAAAATTAAGGCTAAATGAAAATAAGTCAATCAAATCAGGGAGGTTTATGGATAAGTTAAAAGATCATCATATGGCATAGGTCATTCCCCCATTGGACCCCCTTACCTTTCCCTCTAGTGGACTCATAGCCCCATCAATCAACCTTGGAAACTTTCATCAATATTACAATGATCATGTTTGTTAGTGTTCATAATCACCATAGCATCTACCTCATAGTGTTAAGAAACACATAATAAATAAAAACATAAATAAAATTAATAAACAAGATCCGGTTGAAAGGGTCGAAATCAGGGTATTGCATATGACTGGAGATCTTGTTCTATGGTCATATTCCTGAATCCAAAACGCCCAGGATAATATCATCGGTGTAATGCTAAAGTGTCCATAGCCCATGACTAGAGCTCAACCCTAAAAAGTCATGGGTTTGAGTAGTGTGGAGTCGATTAAGCCTCGATGCTATTCAACTTGCCAACAATGCCATGGATGAGTTTATCATAGGTATATAGCATTGTAGTAGGATCAAATTAGATCCAAAAACCTCATCTATTAATGAAGTGTACCCGTTTTGGTGGAGGTTGAGGGCTTCATAGATTTATCCATGTAAATGATGTAATACTGTATGCAAACTTCATATTAACTTTCATCTAGTGATTATTGGATATATCCAGCGAAAACATAACAATCAACCAGCAAGGGGATGTCAAAGTTTGCAAACATGATGGTGAAATGTCGACGAAAATGGTCAAGATTTTTTTCCAAGGTATTTGGTACCCCAAAAAGTCATGGGTTTGTAGTGTTAAACATTAGACACCTTTCCAATGATTGGATTACTAAAACAGATGAAACCACAAAGAGATAACCTAAAATCATCTAAGTTTGGGGTACATAATGTTAGCATTTTCAAGAAATCTATTTATGTTGCTTCTGTCACCTTATGTATAATGCCTACAGTGAAGAAATTCCCTCGGTGTCATAGATTAACTTCTTCTAGAATCAGGGCATACCTTGCTTATTATTCTTTGAGTAGCCATTATTCCTCAACTCATTACGATCAAGTGAGTGTAATGTGTTGGGATGTAGGTGAAGTTTTCAATGTTTCCGAGAGATCATATATTATCAAATTTAGTAATGGATATAACTTTTAACCAGTTCAACAAGTTTCACTATTTCTAATTGATTACTTGAATATCAATTTATAAAAGTTTAATTATAACCAATGAGGAAATATAAAATTTGGAATGGCAATCTGTGATTTCATAACCATGATTACAAGGAGATATTTTGGCCAAGATAAATCTAACATTGAAACCTCAACTAATTCAAATTTGGCAAGTTTGGCTATAGCAAAACTAGAATTGGTTGAAAGTGATATCGATGAATAAATTTGATAATATATGACATCTCAACAATGGGAAGCTTATTAAGATTGCAAGCAAATCCATCATAATCTTAACATAAGTGGCACTCATATCCATAGTTAAACTTCTATACACAGTTTAGAATATTCCCTCCCATTATTTATAATTAGAAGTATCCAAATTTTATTATTTTTTTTAGTTTTAGTTTATATATATACACATATATAATTTTGAATTTTATTAAAATAAACATTTAAAATTTTTTATTTACTTAATATTTTATTATTTTTGTTATTTTTTTATTAACATGTCACATAAACTCAAACATTGAAAAAAAGTTAGACCCTCCACTCAATACATTTAAAAACATACACATTATTATTATAATAATAATATTACTTTTTCAAGAATCCGAGTAATTGGCCTCGATAATATCATGATCTTATATGTATTGGTAAGAATATCCTAAGCGCATGTGGAAAGGGTAGACGTAGATTCCGGATCACGACGGATCACGAATTTTATATATATAGTTTTGTTCAAAGTCAATGCCACATGCGTAAAGATCTCGACTTTGATATACACTTGACATCGTGTGAACTACCACCGAACACTATTACTTTATAAACATTTTTTTAAGAAAAACTTTGGATTTTAAAACGATTTTTTTTTCTTTTGTGTGTGTTCTAAGCATATTAGAAACATAGATACAAGTGCAGATTGCTTTGTTAATAATAAAATTATATAATTACTATATACGTGATTTCTTACTCCTTTCTTTTTTAATTTATCAACATATTTTAAACTATCAATTGCCTTGAGAAGGTGCAATAATAAGTCGTGGCTTGCGGTAGGGATGCTCTTTCTCGCTTTTACTTTTTCTTTGGGTGATTAAGGGCTTGAGTAGACTTATTCATAAGGCTAAAGCACTGGGGCCGATTACAGGCATTAAAACTTCAAGGCAACATCACATCACACATCTACTCTTTGAGGACGATGTACTGATCTTTGGAATTGGGAATATTGAGGAAAGGCGCCAATATAAGTTGATTATTGATATTTTCTGCTTGGCCATTGGTCTGTTCATTAGTTTAACAAAATCTTGTTTTTATCATTTAAAGCTTGATGCCAAGACCTGTGATCTTTTAAGTGGTATTTTCCCCTTTGAGTTTAAGGCTTTGGAGGTTGGATTCAAATATCTGGGCTATTTCCTTAAGGCCAATGCCTACAAAGTTTCGGATTGGCAATGGATTATTGGGAAGTTCGAGAAAAAAATTCAATTCTGGTATTATCGATGCTTGTCTTTGGGCGGACGGTTGACTTTGATTAACTCTATGTTAGCCAGTCTTCCTATTTATTGGCTCACCATTGCCAAGGTGGCATCCTCTGTTTTGCAACAGATCCGTAGGATCACCTTCAATTTTTTGTGGAATGCTATCAAGGATCAGGAGGGTATACATCTGTCGGCGTGGTATAACATTGCACTCCCTAAGGTTGATGGCAGATGAGGTATCAGGAATATTTTCTGGGTGTATCGTGCTCTTCACCTTAAAATCTTGTGGCGTGCTCTCAACAATGAGGTTCTGTGGGGTCTGGTTATCCATGATAAATATCTACGAGGCATGTTTGTTATTGAGTGGTTTAGGAGGCCAAACAAACAAATTAAAAATGCTTCTACTGTCTGGAATGGACTCCTCGAATCTTTCCCGATGCTTAATTCACACACCCACTAGTTGGTGGGGAACAATTATCAGGTTAGATTGGGGGTCGATCCAATCTATGGATGTTGTTCGTTTCTTGATCCAGTCACTATATAGGAGTTATGGTCACGGGACTTCCTCTTCCTCAATCAGGCAAAGAATCCTCATAACACTGGGATGAGTAATTACTGGCTCACGGCGGACGCTATTGGTCTCTCGAATCAGGTTGGCCGGGATTGGGATGCTTTCGTGGCAGGTCTTTCCAGCGATGGTATCACCCTCACTTTGCAGTTGGATCAACTTCTTTGGTCATGGCATGACAATGGTGGTGTGTTAAATGCCAAATGGGCATATAATGCTTATGCTGCTGAGCAGATTGTGGAACTGCGTCTTTGGTGGTTCAAGCCCTTATGGCATTGGAATGTTCCTTCCAAAATTATGTGCTTCCTTTGGCTCATTCTGAAGAATAAGGCCATGACGATGGACAATTAGATTCACCGGGGAGGTATGGGTCCGAACGTCTGCATGCTATGCTTACAAAGTGCAGAAACTGTTGAACATCTTTTCGTTAAGTGCCCTATCACCCTCCAACTTTGGTCCATTATTTCGCAGCAGAAAAGGCTGTATTTTTGCTAGAATAGGGATACCCTCGAAGAATTGCTGCACTACTGGCATAATATGTACAGGTCTTCCATTTCTCTCCCAATTTATTTTATCTGGGGTATATGGAAGTGGCGGGATCGAATACTTTTTGAAGGCATTGAACACCATTTTGCAAGGGCTCTCTTTTGCATCCTACAGGTTTTAAATGACTCTGTCCCAAAAAAGCCTAGCCTGAAATATCCAGTTATTAGTATGCCAATGCTGGCACACCCATACTCTACAGGTTTTTTCGATGGAGCGGCTCAGGATGGTAAGGTTGGCATTGGGGGATTATTGATTATTTCGGATAATCAGTATTTTGAACTCTCTCTTGGCGGGGGACTGGGTAGCAACACTCGAGCGGAACTATTGGCTTTGTGGACCATTTTGACCTTTGCTCGCTTAGAGGAGTTATCCAATCTTCAGATCTTCGGCAATTCTAGTGTGATTATTGGCTAGGCTATGGGCAAGAGCCTCCTCAATGTGCCTTCTCTTCATCATTGGAAGCAACATATAACTCTTCTTTTGGAACACTTTTAGGATTACACTTTTCAGCACATATCTCATTCTTTCAATCAACGGGCTGATTTTCTCTCTAAGAAGGGTTTACTGTTGGCTGAAGGTCTTCTCCAAGTCACTCCGATTACTGATCATCACCCGCGGGAGTTGATACACATGCGACTTTATTAATGTTGGCATGTTCTTTTGGTTCCTTTCATTGTAACATCGGCTGATAGCTATTGGGGGTTTTTGTTTTTTATAACCTTGTGTATCTTTGTTTATCTTTTGATTATTTCAACTTGGTAGGTATGGTACTTCGGTATGTGATATGTTCTAGTGGAATCTATGTTATAGTGTGCAGGATTGTAGCCATTGACTCTATCCATGGGATAGGTAATTACTGTAAGTTCCTTTGATTCACAAATGAATAGCAAGGTACTTTTTTTTTTCTTTTCCGTTGAAAAAAAAAAGTTGTTGTTGTTGACAAGGGTTTAAACATCATGTAGACCCAACTCTGTAGGGTTTGTTTTATAATTTTTTTGAAAATATATTGTTTTTATATCCAACCCATTGTTTACATTATCTTGAAAGTCAACGATTGAAAATGGTTAAAGCAAATTTCAAGATTCATGTATCTAAATTGAAAGTTATTTTTCTTGGTGGTAAATTTGGGGTATATATCCCAAGTGAAAATTAAAAACAATATAGCATATTTGTTGAAAAGATGGTAGTAAAGAGTTTTGGGTTTTTAAGCTAAAATACATATGCATATTTTATAAGAGACATCTTACTAGTGGAGCATATAGTTGTGTTGAAGTTAAATAAGTGTCAAGGTAGTATATGATGAGTTGAGAAAGTATGGGGATGTTGAGAATAAGTATGTGTAGGAAATTTGCATTGAAGAGATGGAATGAAAGGATTGGTGTGGATGAATGGTTACAAGTTCCTTTAGCAGAATGTTTATTTGTCATTGGCGACTCTGCAAGGTTTGTTGAAAGTATTGGCAAGCCTCCACTTCTAGCTTTGGCTCTGGTTGTAAAGAGAGAAAGAAAGTATTTAACCCAGCTTATGAATAAGCTTGAGAGGTCTGCCACAACCATGATTGTAACAAGATAAAACTATAGTGACTAGGTGCTTACTCCAAATTGAGCACATTTGAGTAAATGTGGAATTTTGAGCATTTGTGTCAGATAAAAACAGTCACTAGAATTCCAAATTCCAATATAAGCAACTTCTACTAAGTTGCTTTGTTAATATATTGTAAAGAAAAGCTTGTTTCTTAATAGAGAGTCTTTTTTTTTTAAATGTGAGATGAAGTACCAATATTAGATTGAATTTTTTTTGTCAATACTCAAGACAAATGAAAATTGAGAACAACAATTTTATGTTCTATGTATCAAAATTTGTGAGAATTTCATATTGCATATCTAATCTGTCAGTAGGTGTTGATCAATTTTATATTCTTCATATATAATTTCTCAAAATTTGTTGATCCTTGTCATTAGGTTTGATTCCCTCAAGTAGCATGCCTCTTTGGGCTTATCTTACCCATAAAAAAAGGCCACCTTATGGGATAGGGTCAAGTGAAAGTCCTGAAGCTGATTTCATGAAATAGATTCTCAGTTAGCAACATTTTTTCTTTCTCTAGTCCGCTTCCTCATGTTTACTGGAAGCATCTGTAAACTAGAAACCAGAAAATAGACCCCATCCATATTTTCCAATCCTGACAAATAAAATTGATTCAAATGGTATGAAAGTTAAAACAATGCATTAACACTACATAATCACTTTAGTTAAATTATTGGGGTATATGTATATGTAGAGAGAAAGAAGGGGGTATTTGTATGTTATCAATAGACTTAAAGAGTAAAAGATGTTCATATGATGTTCTTTTTAAAAACATAACCAAAAAAAGTTTCCACTGAGCTAGTTCTTTCATAAATAACCAGGCCTAAGAAAAAATTATCTAAATTGCTTCAACATAGAATTGAGACATACATGACATGGCCTTGGTTCAGACATGTACAACTCACCCACATGATCGACATAATTTATGCATAGTTTCCAGTAACAAAGTCTGAAGAGAAAAACGTCAAATGGGATACAAGCAAAATCTAATACCCACAAAAATTAAAATGAGGCATCCAAATTCAAATAATTGCATATTAATGCAAATCCAACCAGAATATGGCAAGTAATTTATGGAAAATACATTACATTCTCTCTAATAAATGCACAATTCCATAAAAAAAAATTATGGGTAAGCAATTACAATAAACCCATTCTATCAGATATTTGAAGGATAATGCACAACAACTCAGTTTAGTGACCATTAAAATTTGGAAATGAACATTTTCAATGGTAAAAACCAACATTGTCTAATCAAGCATGGAAATCAAGTTAAAGACCATAAAACGGTATTTAGCAAAAGAAAGTCACAAAAACCATTGAGAATGATCTTGAAATAAGTTACAAGACCCCATTCAGATAAAACAAATCTACCATTAAAATTCCAATAACCAATGGAAAATAAATCCCAACTAAAATCACGATTTTGAATGGCCAGCATCGCAATATAGTCAACTCACCAACTCAAAATGCCATCGTATGAAATATTTGTGTTGTTTGTTAGAACTGCATCTGATATGCTCCAAGTTTGGTATAATTATGTTCAGGTGTTTAGTATGTATATGTAAATATAGGTTCATACTATATAGGGACATCAGTGGTCTATTTTGAATCTGGTTAGTATGTTTAAATCCCAACGCACATCTATATATATATATATGTGTGTGGGTGTGTGTGTGTGTGTGTGTGTGTGTGTACATACACACACACACACACATATATATATGTATATGGACAACAACTGTAATCCCAATTTGGTCTAGAATGAAAACAATGAATGTACTGAAAGATCTCTCTCAGAGGACATGATATTTATATATAAAAGAACCGTTTTTCCTGATTAAAGAAATGAAATAACAAAAAAAATTGCCAAAGCACAACCTTTAAGAAACAAATGGCATGCAACTCAATTATTGGAAAATAGAATAGAAAACAATTGTAAATGAAAACATGATAAACTACAATAATAGAAATAAGGCATTTTGTATTGTTTCTAAATCACGGTCCTTTAAACACATTTGAACTATAATTCAATTAGTCTACAAGGAATGATGTTTGACATTAGTTACAAGTTACATTCCAACACTTTCAACAGGAATACAAAAGAGACATATAAATTTAAAAAGCATAAACATAAATGTAAAGTAAAAATATTAAAAACCATGTATATGTATGTATCCAATGTTGACATTTAAATTGACATATTTTGAACATGAATGGACATATTAACTAGCTCTTATTTGAAACCCAGAAATGAAGGAGATCATAAGTAGCCTATCTTAAAAGGCAATAAGTAGTTATTCAACATCTTAAAATGAAACAAACCATTAACATAAGTCCACTATTTGCTGGCAACAATCAATTAACTATGTATCTACAAAGACCAATAAAATATGCTGGAAAATGTTTAATGAGTGTACAAAAAGACCAATAGACTTTGGATTCTCCTATGGAGTAGTATGTCCTACATCTTTTGGATCCATGAATTGTTGCAAGTCACATCAATGTCTGCATGAAAGCAAGGATTACAATTGTTAACATGTGTGAAAAAACTCAAATCCAAAGTATGGACACATAATAAAAGCCACTATCCATGCATTCCTTTTTTAGAATTTTGATATTGGGACCAAACAACATTACAAGGTACAAACAATCAACCTCTAAACTCAACTTGTGATTTTTGCATAAATTATTTTCAGCCGAACATAAATAAATAATCATCTATAAAATGAAATCATATGCAAATTTATACCTTTGGTCTATGTCTAATACCTAATTTTTATTTAACAATTTCCTTTAACCAACTTAACACATTAAATCAGATGCAATGTAACAAAGTGCAAATGGAAATCTCATAACAAGAACTGTCACCTCAAATAATTTTGCAAGCTAGTTCAAAAATAGTTCTAGCAATAATACTAAGAACAACAAAACCATTGGTTTCATTTTTTGTGAAGGATACACAAACATCTTAGATTCATACATTTTCAATTCTCTCTCTGTACCTAATTTGACACACTCATATCTATTATAATTCACCCAGTCAATCCATATTGGATGGTGAATCCTGCAATCAAAGAGGGATCAATGATGGTATTTAGTCTAACATTCTTGGCACCAATTAAACTTTAGAGCTTCTTGGCAATTTCTACCAGATTTCGATTCTTGAGATATAAAACAGAAGTTGTCATTGACAACTATGTGTTAGTGAACTTATTATGGGCCATCTTGAACTCTTTGATAATGTCACAAATGATATCCATGCTTTTATTTTCAATGAGTTGAAAGAAATTCAAAGTGGAAGGTTGAAGCTCGGCATCATCTGCAATGACCTTGATAATGCACTAATTCTCCTCCTTGATTATTGGGTTAGTGAGCAAGTTATAATTCCTTTATTCCTTTGTACCTCTTGCTTTATTGCAAGTAACCAAGTTGAAAGAGAAGATAACATTCTAGTCTCTAGCATTCAAATCACTTATATGAATGATGAAAGAATGATTGTAAATGTTAGTTCTTTTTCAAGCAAATCCCGAGCCTATGGCATAATGGATGGGGCACTCTACTTCCTGCCACCAAAGGAGGATACCAAAAAATATAAAAAGATTCAAAACCATAAAACAAATTGACATGAAAGAGGACATATTAATCAAACCATACCACCAACAGTGTGCAGACCCTAGCAAGCTTGCGTGATTTAATATGTGATATCACTTCACATTACCTACAAATTTAAATGCCAAAATACTTTTGCAAACTAAAGGGGATATGACATAGTAGTTTTCTTATTAAGACCAAGCATTGGCACTACTCTGCGAGCCAGTTCTATAGTTCCATATAATGCATTTACATAGACCAATAAACTTACAAACAAAAGTACCATACATAAGTCGTAGGCATATTATTCCCCCGACTCATGTTTCTTTCACAAAATAAACTGTTATATTTTGGTGCAAAACCATCAAATGAAGCATACTAAAAGGCCCAACAAAGCAATTATCTTGGTAAAATTTATCCCAAGAATGCACAATACATCAACCATCATGATAATGGGAAACATGGAAATGAATACATCATATTTATCCCAAGAGTGCATGCTGGATACAACATATATGTTTAACAAACTATCAAAGACCCATCTAGACATGCACTTCAAATTTTGTGAAGATCAGGGACTACATATCAACCATTTGTACAAATTCAATATATCACTTAACAACCCTAGGTTGGATAGATCCAAATTTGGATGGAGTTGCTTCCAGGTCCATGCTAGAATACATATTCAATTCAGAGATAAGCATAAGGGGAGAGCAGTGCACATGCACAAAAAGAAACACATGTAGTCATAACGGATCCGCATACCAACACATTGAATCCTTTAATATATATCATGACTATTTTGTGCTCGTCTAAATATTCAACCAAGACACTGAAGAATAAAGAGAGAAAGAGAGGTGCATATAGAAATAGGCTCAATGATGGATCCCCTATTCCCAATCTTACAATTACAAGCATGAAAATCATGATTTCCAATTCTCAAGGTAAGTAACACTTGGGATATCTTTTTATTGCAATTTGTTTATTTTCTGTTCCACCACACCTATTTATAATGATTCTAATATTTAAGGTATTATATTGTGAATTTTAATAATTGGCTATCCATTCTAAACATCAAATTGCTATTAGAATACATAGTCTCTTCTTGTTATTTAAGAGAAGCATTATTTCCCTTTTATAGTGTGTCCATTCTTATGCTCCTTTATCACCAAAAGGGCACATAGCCTAAACAAAAAAGCATCTCTATGGAGATCAAGTTGAATTTTAAATCCAATTTAAATGTTTGCTACACCATATGGTCAGAATTTATTTTTGGAAAACAAATTGTAATCACTTTAAACTTAACAATTGTGCAACCAACATCTAAATGAGTACAAAAATCTTGAGCATTGACATATAGATAGTAGACACAATCACATCCTTCCAAATAGGGTATCCAGTAGTACACATTACAACTTGGAGGTCAACTGCACCTTTAAGATGCATTACAAAAGCTAGTGTGCAAGAACAAAAAGAGGCTTATTCTAGAGTGCTTGAGATTTTAATATCCAATAATAATGATAGCAAACAAAGTTTAAATGAATTAAGTAAATACGGAACTCCAAAAAGGATCTTTACATGATAAATCAAGCTGTTAAAACTACTAAAAGAGAACAATTCTATAAGTTTGGCCAGAAAGAACCATACTCTAGATAAACCCTTCCAACAAGTATATTAATTTTAGGGTCTATTAGAACCCCGATAGGGAGAATCTGTGGGAGACACTAACCGATAATGCCTTGGATATGGTGATGCTTCTCCATGCCTCCTATTGTAAGGGGATAGTGACTAATCCTTCCTATTGTAAGGAGATAGAGACCTATCCCTTCCACCATATGGAGAGAGAAACCTTTCCCTCCCACCATATGGAGAGAGAGACCCATCCCTCCTTCTGTAATAAGGAGACACCAACCTATCCCATCCATAACTTCTGTCATCATATGGGGAATTCCAAGGTGAGCCATATCAGCCTCCCCTATAAGTAGAATATCTTGGAGAACGACGTGAACTATGAAGATCACTAGATCTTCTATGTGTACGCCATCCGTCATAGTCATTCCCTACGTATACAAAAAATGATTGCAAGTGGATACTGAGGACATTATATAGTTTGAAAAGAGAAATCCCAAAATCAAAAGACAATTTTAAGGGAAACTGTGAAAACGAAGCATCAATACATTTTTGGAATTAATTACACTGCAAAAAAGGGGAATTTAAAACACTTCCTTGTTACCTCTTGTTGGCCTCACGCCTAGGTACTTTCCAGGTGTATGTGTCCTTCCCTGCTTCCTTTTTTCTTGTAGATGTATAATGGTGTCAACCAAAAATAATCATGAATATACTAACTAGAAAAAGATCTAGAATTTGGCTAAAAGCTAAAACACATAGCACATTGATGAAGGGAAACACCGAGAACACAAGATAGGGAAGTTAATGATCAATAAAAGCTATCAATTCTAGCGGCAGAAAAATCTCACATACTGCACAATAGAAAATACAGGGCTATAGCACTAATTTGCATACACTCTACAACATCTACAAAGCATGTAATCATATGCAAGGAAAAAGTCAGTTAATTACTTTGAAACAAAAATGCAGGGCATAAAACCCTTACATAGTCGAGAAGTTGCCACATTTGAATGTCATCATATTGAATTATTTTTGAAATATGATGTAGCTGATGGTGACATTGTCGATTGTATCAACACAAATTCCACTGCAAGTTGACGGGATATTCGTTATGCTAATAGGCTTAGGCTCTTAAGTTGAGAAAAAGATGAATCTATTTAAGTTGAAAAAGAGTCGATGAAGCTACACAACTGCCCTGTTACCAAAATAGAGGCAACATTTTTGAATGGTTAGGAAAGTAATACAATTAGTCAAAACAACTATTTTATTTCATAATCATTTGTAATGCATCCTTCCCAAACTCATAGGCTTAACTAACACTCCCCCATTATGCATACCTTCTCAACGGTAATAACACAACCTTCTAAAATAGATTGATTCAGATATTTAATACAAATCCCTACATCTTCCAAGGTGTCCATTGTAACAAATCCAAAACCACGTGAATCCTTGGTATGAGGATCAACAATGAGATGACATTTGACAAGCTGCAGATAATATATAAGATAACATGCAAACAATTAATCTGAGCTTCCTATAACATCACTAACAAGAAAAATGTGACAGAACAATAACAACTAGAATGCTATACAAAATAGAACATATCAACTATATCACATCCCCAATACCCCATTAACCTCCTATGTAGCTATCCACTGCTTCAAAAACAGGATTAACCTAAAATAACAGTATCGAACAAATAAAATATTTTTTTTATAATGATTGGAAAGATCAACCATTTCCCCAGGTACATATTTTCAAGGAAATCTAGCTAGAATAACATAACATCAATACTAAGTTCTAACAAAAAAAATTAAGCTAAACATTGATTATAAAACATTCAAGAAAATAAAACCATACAACATAATACCACAAAAGCAATACTTACATTGATTATAAAACATGCAAGAAAATAAAACCATACAACATAATACCACAAAAGCAATAATTACCTTTCCTTCTCTAGATAAATGAAATTCAAGATCCCCTTTTCTAATTCGAGGGGATATGACACTAGCATAAAGGTTGTTTCCAATATTTGCAACATCATTCGAGTCCCAACTCCTAATTAAAGAAAGGCATGAAAAACATAGTAAATAATCTCAATTTTTCTTATGCATATTTTTTGGGGTGGAAGATTTTTTGACACCAGAGAATGTCACTGCATAAAAAAAATTCAATGCCCTTACCTGGAAAGAATCCCGAACCTTGAAATTGACCTTGATATAGAACGATTTCTCCTTGATGGTGAGTATGAATCATACCTTTAAAAGATGAAAATGATAAAATTCAAATATCTGCTATACATTGATGCAATAAGAATGCAACACAAGGAAAAAGAATTGCAAGAAGCTCAGTATTTTTTGTAGAACTCACCTCTCTCTCCTTATATGTGATTGTATGGAAAAAAAAATATAAAGCGTGTCAGCATAAAATATAAGGGCACCTGCACGAAAAAAAGCAGCAACAGTAGCGCGTGGGCAGAAAAAAAAGCAACGCACACGCACTTCCAAATGCGCGCATGCGTCGTGGCTTCAGAAATGCCGAACATTTATGTGGTTGAGCCCATGTGGACAAAAGGTGTGTGCACGCATTATTAACGTGTACACACAAAATGGCGTGCACGCGTTAATGACGCATGCGCGCACCTATTTTTTTATAAAAAAAATAGAGCTCATGGGTTTGTCATTTTCAACAAACCCGCGAGCACACAGAGGCCAAACAAGCACCCCCCGAACGCATCTTGGAGCACCCGTGAGCTCTGAATTTGCCACCAATTCGCACCTCCACCACCTTGCCAACGTTGTCTCCAAGTAGGTGTGCAACGAAGCATTCATTTGTTGTTGTTTTTGTTTTCCATTTCAATTTTAATTTAAAAAAAATTTACAATCCATTAAAAAAGAAAAAAAATTTCATTGCAGGCCATAAACACCTAACAAGATGACAAACACACCTAAACCATTAGATGAAACCCGACCTTCAGAAGACAACATTGGAATGGACAATGAATCGAATGAAAACCCCGAAGAACAATTACACCAAGATTTAAATGAATTAGGGGTATTGAGCAATGAATTGAAGAGCACCAAGGAACCCTCTCGGGTTTCCTTAGCTTCATCATTGCAAAACATTATCGAATCCATCAACATTGCACACAACGAGATCACAAATCTGAGCCAATACAAGGCTCGAATGAGGGAACACTACTCCACTGGGATGTCCAAAGAACAGACAAAAGACCTCAACATCACCAAAGCCCAATTGTATAGCAAATTCACATTTCCCTCAACAGGACAACGTCCATATGTGAGGAGGAGACGGGCTTGCATGGATTGGTGTATTTACCAACCATGGAGAGATAACTGGAGAAAGAGATGGTTCATAGTGTTTGACATGCCCCCGTGCAACAATTTGGAGGTCCCAGAGTATTTCCTTCCGAAATTATGGGTTGAGTTTTAGCTAGGATACCATGTCAACTATTTTGACATAACTGAGTTTTAGGGTGTCGGTCTTAGCTCTACCCAAGATCATCCTCAATCCCACCGCAACCCACTTAGAAGACCTCCTGCACACAGGAGAGAGCCAAACCCCCCTCCTCAGCCACCCGGGTTTTGTAGCGGCCTAGATGAGATTGATGACTCAGTTAGGCATGCCACACATCATTTTCTTAGACATACCACATTTGTGGCTATGTCTTCACAGATTTGGGAGGACATCGATCAGACAGACACAACTGCATCGTCTATGGGTGGTGTCCGGGACATGCCAGGTACAGGTGGAAACCAGGTGGGGCCTTCTAGTTCTACTGGAACAACAACACATCGTTGTTCTCACTGTGGTAATTCTTGCCATGGTCCTACACAGAACCATGCCACAAGGAGCTACATGGATCAGGTTAGCTATTTTTTTATTTAATGTTCAAGTATTTGTTGTATTTTATTTGATATCGTATTGTTTAATATATTTAACTTTGAATTACACATTGTTTACTTTATTTGTTTTAATTCACAGTTATTCAGGGCCGAGAATCCATCCTCCAGGTGGGAGGACATCAGTTCCTTTGACCTCGACCGAGCCATGGCAGCAGTAGAGGAGATTGCGGCACCATACACACAGTTAACTTATTTACTTTGAATAATTAGATCCTGTTATGAGTAATTTGTGTTCAGTAATTACAAATTAATTAGCACAAGGTAATTACCATATTATCATCGTATTTTATAGTTGTGTTTACCATATTGTCTAAATTATTTGAGAGCTATAAATTCATATAATCCAACCAAAAAAAAAATGAAACCTTATAAAACATGAAAACCTAAGAAAACTAGAAACATCTGTTCATGTTCACTTTAGGCATCCTAGACCTCTAATGATTATAGAAAAGGGAGAGAAATTTCCAAAATATGTCATTCTTACTTGACCAATGATGAGCCCGCAGCTGGGGTTTTGGTGATGCCCACAGTGTCCTTCATCCTCAGACTACCATCCAATGCTTGCTTGCTCTTCTTGTGCTTGACCAATGCCATGTGTGTTATCGGTGCTTTTCCATTTGTCACCATGTCATCCAAGTTATCTTTTCCATGTACTCTCCTTGTCCAAATCATCTTCAAATGACCACAGTATGGGTCATTTGACTCTTGGCTCAATAGGTGTGCCAATGGCTCCAATGCCCATCACTTTGTCGACCAAATCAACCTTTGTTGCCATGTGTTCTTGAAGCTTAAACGTTTCCATTAATGTTTTCATCAATGACAATAATAGATAAGCATATTCATCAAGCTCTCCTCAATCTCCCAAAATCTTCACACATTGCTTCCTTAAAAATGAAACTTGTCTTCTATGAAACTTGTCTTCTATTTATAGTTTTATCATTAAGATGATTAAATAAATCAAATATGATTTATTTAATTATGGCCATGCCATGTCACCTTCTTTAATTTTAATTTCATGCTATGTCACCTTCTATCCTTTCAGAATATTAAATGTGAGACACACATATTCCCTTAAGATGCCCGCAATGCACTCTTAAAAATTCCCGCAGTGGGCTCCACTTTGATGCCCGCAAGGGCCATCAATACATGCCTGTATTGGTCTTGGATTATGCATGCAATGGTCTCATGTAAATTCCCACAGGCCCTTATCAATATGCCCGCAATACACCACAAATGGCCGCAGTGGATGCCTCAAAGAATGCCCGCAGGGTCCTTTTGATTATGCCCGCAATGGTGCTTTGAAATGCCCGCAAGGGGCCTTCCAAATTCCCGCACATCTTCCTTTTCCACCTCATCATCTTGTCTTTGTTCTCTAATCTTATGTTTTCCAATTCATCATCCTCCATGTCACGAAGTTATCAATCCTTCTTGTCACCAAGCATGTCCTCCTTGTCATGTTCCATGTCATCAAACACCATGCTTGACAAGTCATCAAACTTGCTTGCTTGTCACTTGTATTTGTCCTGTCCTTAGCTTGACATGTCCTTCTTCCATGCTTGTCATAAACACTTGTCATGCTTTCCATGTTTGTCATACTTGTCACCTTTGCCATCCCTCAAGCCATGTCACCATCTCCATTGTGCTTGCCATAATGTGTATGCTCCATGTTCTTAACTCTTCCATGTCTTTGTCATTAATGTATTATCATCAATGTCATTATCAAGTCCTTGTCATCAATCCTTTGTCATGTCTCCACTTTGTCAAGTCTTCTACACTTGTCATGATTTCTTGCCACTTGTCAAGTCATCAAAGCTTGTCATGTTTACCATTTGTCCAGTCAAGTCTTTGCCATGTCATCACTTCCCCCTTTGTCCTTAACGTGTTGTCATCAATGAAAACTTTTGCCATCAAACACCTCAAGCATAAATTGTCAACCTTCTTTGCCAAATTATCATGGGCCCAATCCATTGTGGGTCAAAGGACACGATCCCCACAACCATGTTCTTTACCAAGTCTTGAACAAATGGACTACACCAATACAATAAAAACGTTATATAATATCCAAATCCCATCAAACCACTATCATCTAACTTGAATATAAATTAATTGCAGTCATTTTTTTTAAGTACCATTGTTGTCATTCTCATTGGCATTGTGTTTAATATTGTTTTTATAAATTCAGTCTGAAAATTGTAGTGTTCGCAGGCTCCAGTGACTAGCCATCACCACCGGGGATCAGCAGATCTCCACGTGCGCAGGTATCGTGTGTATTAAAGCATAAATTTAATTTCAAATATGATGACTTTTCCGTGTATATTTATATTTTTCTATATTAAACTATGAGGTTATAAATGTGTATGCAGGTGTGAGCACCTCGGCCGGGCAGTGCCGTTATTCCTCCCTCCTCGGCCTTTCGGCCACCTTATATGCCAATTGTATCCCGTGGCATACATGCCCCATTCCATGCATCCCTCCCCACCCCCTTCCATCCAGCCCCCCCCTCCTATACAACACCATAGTTCCATCCATCTCCCCCTTACGTTTCATATCCAGCTCCACCTCCGTATCAGTTTCCCATGTTCCCACCCTCCACCATCTGACAACGACACACCACCCATCCATAGTCACCCATCCCTCCACCGCAACACAAACCTCGTCCCCCCCACATTCCCCCACCACACTCGCTTCCCCTTCCAGGGTGCCCCGACCCATACTACAGCCAATTGGGGTTTATAGCCCTAGACATCCACCTCCACTTTGCCCATCCCAGCCCATGCCTCCTTATGCCACCCCCCCTTATTCCACTATGCCCCCCAGTGGTGTAGTCACCGTCATTGTGGCTACATCCTCCCCTATATCATCCACCCTAGCATCGGAGCAGGTTGTCCAGCCGACTGCTCCATTCGCCAGCCCTGAAGACCAGCTGGTTGTGTTCACGGTGAGATTGACTAGTTTATGAAAATCTCGTTGAATTTTAACAAAAAATACTATATGCATCTAATTTCATCATTTATCTGATTGTTCTAAATGTTGCAGGGTGGCATTACTAAGAGACTAGGAGCACGGAGGAGGGAGACCCCCTCATGACTTACAGTCTTGCATGCAGTGAGTTATCTAATATTTGAAAACTATTTTTATTTTTAAATTATGTTTAATACTTGTATAATTGCCAAGAAAAGTTGACATATTATTGTTGTTGTTTCAGGGCTCAGGGGGACGTGGTCCAAGATGCCCGAAGGACCCAGCTTCCTCTAGCATGAAGAAGAGGAAGATCGATTTTGGATATGCACCTGGGAGCTTTGAGGGTGGGTAGGAGGATTGAGAGACCCTCTTGTGTACACTAGCCACTATGTGGCATTTTGGGCACAAGTTGCCATATTTTGTATAGGTCACCATGGGCCATATTTTGTATAGGGCATGAGTTGCCATATTTTGTACAGGGCACAAGTTGCCATTATATAGACGTTGGGAACGATGTTCCATTTTTCCAAAAAGTGTATATGATTGGATCATTTTTGCATATTAATAGATGGATCTGCACTTGTCTATATGACTTTGTCTTTGATTACATTTTTGCATACATGATTTTGTCTTCAATAACAATGTTATGGAAAAGTTTTTACATACATATAGATGTTATTTGTAGACACCAAGTGACGTTAATATGAGTCCCTTGTATTTTAATGGGTCTTGCATCTTTTCCTTTCAGCAACAACATACCTAACCAAGCAAACTAAGGAGTGATATTTACATTACAAAGTGTTGTGACTTTAGGGCTACAAAAAAATAAATAGGAGATGATGACTTCTTCCATACTTAACCTTGTAATGGTTATAATAGTCAATTCTAACAAGCATTGCATCACATATTATATCAAATTAACCTAGATATATGAGAAGTTCATATGTGTGCTTGGATGGAAAGGTTAACCATATCACTTGAATTAGTTCAAACATGAGGGGTGTTCATAGGTGCAATTTGATTTGAGCAATAAAAGAGAATTGTGAATGTAGTTACATATGGATCGTTCTTTGTGTGTTAGTATGTGCCTTTAATGAAAGCATGGTTAATGTGTTGAACTACTACTTGCACAAGTTGGCATAGACCCTTAGTGTTGATAATGTCTTCAATGTTTTGGT